>CM061137.1:80495159-80520165 GCA_030789695.1 Scilla litardierei
TTGCTTTTCGCTTCAAGCGGGATTAAAAATGACCGTTGGATCAACGATGTGCGGATCAGATTACGCCTCGTCGCCGCTTAGATTCAATTGCGCGTGGACCATCAGATGAAGATCGTGTGGCTGATGAGGAGCCACGTCACCCGCTCATTTGGCGCTCTCCGCTGCGTCTCGTGGGCCGTTGGATTACGATCGGAGGTCCAAGAAGCGGCCACGTTTTCTCATTTACTGGAGCGTTCGATATGGCGGGGGTTGCGACAGATGCTGCCACGTGGACGCGAAGATTCGCGCGATCGCCGTATTTTTGCATTTGTTAGAGTATTTCCTGCGTATTTCCCTATTTAATTGGTATTCTGCATTCAAAAATTCACAGTAATTAGCACAGATCTCAGAAAAATACTAATAAATAGTCGCTGGAATCATGAGATTGAGGCCAAGCTAGGAAAAATATAAAAAGTGCAAAAATGCTCTGTTAATTGCTGTTTTATGCTCAAATAGAGTGTTTTCTCTAATAAATAATTGTGTACAAAATACGTATGAATTAGAGAACAATGTAGCATCACATGAGCACAAAATAGGGCTAAATGGGGGGTTAAATATGTAATATTGAACCCGAATCACACCCCCCAACTAGCGATTTGCTAGTCTCTAGCAAAAAGAGCGATTAATACGGATGATTAATAAAACAATAAATTCTATCTATCGCTTATGACATGGCTCAATAATACACTTTCCAACATGATCTAGACTATCAATATACACAATCCATGCACAAGATCAATCACATGATATTTTCTCTAGTTTAATTTGAATAAATAGCATGCAAGCATTGTTTTACGCAAGCGAAAGTATAACACGTCGTTATAATCTAGTTTTCTTGTTTCCAAGGAATTGGCATCTCAAAAGTAACCGTTCAAATCATGGGTATTGAGGTTGCTTAGCTTATTCGCCACTTCTTTTCTTTTATTAGTTCTGCGTAACGCGCATCAAGCAACATTCGCAGAAAAATGTATAACTTGGATCGCTCCATCAAATGAGCAAGTTTCCGGTCAATGGCTCCTGTTGCGGGGTGGAACTCGCGTAGAATGAATTTATATTATGGGGAACCAAGGGCACGGTGGTTATATTGACAAGAGGATTTAGATGGGCTATTTGACAAGTGATTAGTGGGGTGAAGAGGCTAAGCTTGCCGCCGGGGGAGGCCACGGAGTCAAATCTCGCCAGACGCGGCGGTGGAGGATCGAGCGGCGGGAGCCGAAGGCGGATGTCGACCAAGGGGTGAGCTACCCTGCACAACGAGCAACTCGTCAGAAGGGCCGGGTTGGGGTCCAACCTTTAGCCCCTCCGATGCCTAAGTCAGTAGCTGGACTTAAAGCGGGGGCTAGGCACGTAGGTCGGACTGAGTGTGTGTCGACCGTACGTGACGAGCTATCGGTGGGAGAACAAATATATGGACGACCTTTGCTCTTGTGTGTGAATAAGGGGATTCAGAGGGAATTTGCCAACCCCCCTCCGTAAGAAGCGAGGGGGGTATTTATACCTGATGGGAGATGATTAGGTGGGGCTGACCTGGCATGCTGACTCGACGTGCTGAGCTGGCCCGGCTGTCAGCGGAAGCTTCAGACGAGGATGTCAGGAACAGGAGTGTCTGCCTCGCTTTTGTCAGATGGCGCAACGGCCAGGGGCACTTTTGTCAGGGTGTCAGGGCCGAATGCATTAAGTGTCAGGGGGCTCAGCGGCCAGGGGGTGCTTTGTCAGACGGTCGGGAGGCGCTAGTGTCAGTCGTGTCCTTACACTAGGTTGTTTGTCGTGCGTGATGAACTAAAGGTCCGGCAATGCTATCCCCGGTGGCGGGGCTCGTGGGGGCCCGCCAGGTCGACCTGTTCGTGGGTTGTCCGGCCCGGTCGTGCACCTTTTCGGTCGCGGGTTGTGGACCGCTGGCAGGGAGGGATATGCACGTGCTTCTGTTAGCATCCCTGGCCGCACAGTCTGGGTACTCCTCAGGTGCACTGCCCCTTGAGGGACGAGCGAATGCGGTTATACACCTCGGCCAGGAGGTGGGGGACGCTGCGAGGCACGCCCATTCCCATGTGGCCTCGGACCTCCGGGCCGGTAGTTCCTTTGCAAAGGGGTGAGTCAATGAGGTATATCGGTGGATCTGGGCGGGAGTCAAACTCCTACGATCTTTGGGTCGTAACAATTTCCCCCGGCATTCGAGTGCGAGGCGGGAGCCCGGCTCGGCTCGGGTGACGTAACGCTACCTCCCTTCTAACATGGTCGGACTTGGATCTGCCCTCAGGAGTGGCGACGCGGCTCCCGCGGAGTATTGACCACTGTAACGGGATCGTGAGATCTCGTCCTATGTGGGGGCAAAGCGAGGAGGTGTGACACTGCGATTTGGGGAGGGGTGTTGCCTTTTACCGACGTGCCGTTGTAAGTGGCAGCTGGGTCGGACTTTGGGGGAATCCGGTTTTATTGAGAAGGCCCTGGTTTTCATTGTGATGTGTTTACCAGACGTGGTTGTTATTTTTGCGGGGCTCTAGCCGCCCCGTGTCTGGTGAAATTCCTAGCTATGGTGCGCTTGGGCTTATGGTGAGGAGTCCGTAGGGAGGAATATTATTCATCAGCCTTTACAGGAGATCTTGGCGGTATTTACAACAATAGGGCAGGTGTGACCAAACCCGTGGTCGGGTCAGGAAGTTGTTTTAACTCGTCGCCCGCTGCGTCGGGGTGAGCGGGTCCCTGTTGCGGGGCGGCCTTCCTTCCTTTCTGCTGACCGCTGATCTCCTTCTGCCTTTCCGTCCGGGGGCGAGCTGACGTGCCATGAATCACCGTTTGGCTTCATCGAGGATGCAGCCCTGCTGTGACCCCCCTCGGGAGGGCTGACCCCTGTTTGTCGGGCTGACCTCCTTCCCCTCCCTTGCTTCATCGTATTATGTCTCGCCGTCGCCGTGCTGGATGGTTGCCCGGCCTCTCCGGGGATCCCGTACCTCGAGGGGGAGCCCTGAAGGGGGCGGATGACGAGGTGGAGGTGGTGGTGTCGCCCTCCCGGGGGGGTGTCCGGCTGGCCGGTAGGTGGGTCTATGGGAAAACCGTTGGGGGTTTCCACCCTCACACCCGGGGGGGATCGGCGTGGTGCGGACGCCAAATGGGGTGTGGTGGCCCGCTGCTAGTCTTCCGGTCCGGCTGTTTCATTTGGTTAAGAGCCGGAGGAAGGCTGGCAAGCCGGGCTTCCCATGTGTAAGGGGAGCACCCTAATGGCGACCTGCTTGTAAGGGGAGTATCCTATCGGAGTTCGTGGAGTGGAAGCGGTCACCGGTGGAGGAAGTGAGGTCCGTCGGTGGACATCAGCCTTCTCCGTAGTTGGGTGGGGCGTCCCGGGCTTTTTCATACCCAGTGTAAAGGGATGCGATTCCTTCTCGTGTATGTTCTCCCCTCCCTAAACTCTGAAAGGGGGGGTACTTATAGAGGGATTCTGCGGAAGGGTTCGCCTTGGAAAATGTGAGGGACTGGCGCCATTAATGGGCTCCGCCGAATCACGAGCTTTGGGAACCGCTTTTGCCTGACGGTCATCTGACGCGGTTCGACTGCCCTGACCTCTCAGGGGGAGTGTTGCTGCTGATGGCGTGTTTCCCAAGCGCCCTTTCGTTTCGTCGAGTCGCATCGTGGCGTTGCTTTATCGGGAACATGCGTATATCCGACAGGCATTGGTTTGCAACCGGTCTGCCCCGGTTTACGTGGCCTTGTCCTTATTCCCGGATTTGAGTTCTCGAGGATCATGGGCCTAATCGGGGCGGGGGAATCTAGATGTGGTTTGGGTGGCCAGCCTCGGGTAGTTGGTCGCTGTGCGGTCTGAACCGGGTGGCCACTATCGAGGTGAGCATGTCGCCACTGGGAAGTCGGTCATTGGGTGTTGTCTATTTTGTTTTCTTGCGTGAGTACAATTACTGCCCCCAACATTCCCTTGTCCGAGAGCGCGAGGTCTGGGGGGAAGGGGATGTTGATGGTCGACGTGTTACCTTTGGGCAGAACGAGGGATCACCGGATAGGATTGGGATGAGGCATGCCGCCCTGTCACGGACAGGGGCGAACCATAGTATGGTTGACCCCTGGGTGTCCGTTGCGAGGGGATTTTGCCGCGGGCGGAAGTGGCCCCACAGATCAGGCCTCAGTTCAACCCCTTCCCCTTTGTCTGAAAGGTATCACTGATTTTAGTTCACGAGGGGTCTCGTTTTGAAGCGTCGGTCCTTCCGAGTATCGGGTGGTTCAAACTGAGGGTATGTACTTTCTGGGCGTCCTCAGTTAGTACGGGGGAGTGTGATGCTCTGTCCCTCCTTTCCCCGCCGTAAGGGGTGGCCCAGATTCATGAGCTCGCCCGGCCATTGGCCGGGGGATCGTTTTATGCTAGGGCATTCTCAGAAAGTTAAAGTGACTTTGATAGGGATAGACATTTTCATTTACATTTACAGGAACTCTTATATGGTTCGCACATGAGTACTCATATTATCACCCGTTGGGGGGGTAAGATCCAGCCCGAGGGTGGGCTGTGGATATGTCCTCGCCTGCTGTGAACTACCTCAGGATTTAGGGGTTACCATCTGCAGGGTGGGCCTTTTTATCTTCAGTTGTTCTTGGCGCCTAGGTGAGCGCCCTTCCTCCGCGCTGAAGGGTTGCAAGGTCTCTTCGGCCAGGTGGATGCAGTACGGAAGCTGTCTTGCCGTCTGAGGGGGTGGAATCCTGACGATAGGGCCGCCTCCCCTCCATTGCTTTGTCATCTCCCTCCATGCCTCGTGGTTTGGGTTTGAGGGTGGGCTGACACACCATGACTCACCGTTTGGGTTCGTCAGGGATGCAGCCTTGCCGAGGCCCCCGTCCGGAGGTCGAAGGCGAGGAGGTGTAGGCCTGCAAGCCTCGGTGGGCTTTTGCCTTTCCTGCCGGCAGGGAGCGGATGCCTACCTTCCTCTGTCTCGTCTGGTTTAGAGCAGACGGAGGAGTGAAAAGTGGATTTCCCTTGTGTAAGAGGAATATCCTATTGGTGATCCATTTGTAAGAGGAATATCATATCGGATTTCGTGGAGATGGAGCAGCCGCCGTCCGGGGAGGAGGGAACCTTTGGTGGCCGGTGACCTCCATTTTGTTTGCGTGAGGCATCTCGGCCCGTTTCCCAGCGGGTGGGGGTGTCGGGGCCGATTTCTCATACCTTCCAAATCTTTTTCCCTCCATCTTTCGGGAGGGTGAGTGGTTTCTTTATAGGGGGATTTTGTTGACGGTTTCACCGCTAATTAGTGCGGTGAGCTGGCATTATTAATGGGCTCCTCGAAATCACCCCCATTGGAAACCGCTTTTTTCCAGGTGGCGCTTATGGAGCCTCTTTTGGGGCGTGTCATTATTGGTGGCATATTACCCGAGCGTCCTTTCGTTTCGTCGAGTCACATCGGTGTTGCCTCCTCGGGACCTGACGCCTGGTTTTTCCTGGTTTACGTGCCCTTGTCCTCCTTTCCAGGTTCGACTTTTCAGGGATCACGGGTCTGCCAGGTCTGGGGTGTGGCTATGCGGCGAGGCTTATGCCCTGCCCCGAAGGTCCAGAGGGGGGAGCAGGCGCGTAGCCCGGCCCTTGCCCGTCTCTGGTTTGGGTGGCGAGGGTTGGCCCGGCCCCAGAGGTCTTGAGGGGGGGAGCGGGCTCGTAGCCCGGCCGGTGCCCTTCTCTGGTTTGGGTGGCGAGGGTTGGCCCTGCCCCGAGGTCTTGAGGGGGGGAGCGGGCGCGTAGCCCGGTCTGTGCCCTTCTCTGGTTTGGGTGGCGAGGGTTGGCCTTGCCCCAGAGGTCTTGAGGGGGGGAGTGGGCGCGTAGCCCGGCCCGTGCCCTTCTCTGGTTTAGGCGGCGAGGGTTGGCCCTGCCCCAGAGATCTTGAGGGAGGAGCGGGCACGTAGCCCGGCCCGTGCCCTTCTCTGGTTTGGGTGGCGAGGGTTGTCCCTACCCAAGAGGTCTTGAGGGGGGAGCGGGCGTGTAGCCCGGCCCGTGCCCTTCTCTGGTTTGGATGGCGAGGGTTTGCCCTGCCCCAGAGGTCTTGAGGGGGGAGCGGGCGCGTAGCTCGGCCCGTGTCGTTCTCTGGTTTGGGTGGCGAGGGTTGGCCCTTCCCCAGAGGTCTTGAAGGGGGGGGGGGGGGGGGGGCGGGCGCGTAACCCGGCCCGTGCCCTTCTCTGGTCTGGGTGGCGAGGGTTGGCCCTGCCCCAGAGGTCTTGAGGAGGGAGCGGGCATGTAGCCCGGCCCGTGCCCTTCTCTGGTTTGGGTGGCAAGGGTTGGCCCTGCCCCAGAGGTCTTGAGGGGGGAGCGGGCGTGTAGCCCGGCCCGTGCCCTTCTCTGGTTTGGGTGGCGAGGGTTGGCCCTGCCCCAGAGGTCTTGAGGGGGGGAGCGGGCGCGTAGCCCGGCCCATGCCCTTCTCTGGTTTGGGTGGCGAGGGTTGGCCCTGCCCCAGAGGTCTTGAGGGGGGGCGCGGGCGCGTAGCCCGGCCCGTGTCCTTCTCTGGTTTGGGTGGCGAGGGTTGGCCCTGCCCCAGAGGTCTTGAGGGGGGGAACGGGCACGTAGCCCGGCCCGTGCCCTTCTCTGGTTTGGGTGGCGAGGGTTGGCCCTGCCCCAGAGGTCTTGAGGGGGGGAGTGGACACGTAGCCCGGCCCGTGCCCTTCTCTGGTTTAGGTGGCGAGGGTTGGCCCTACCCCAGATGTCTTGAGGGGGGGAGTGGGCACGTAGCCCGGCCCGTGCCCTTCTCTGGTTTGGGTGGCGAGGGTTGGCCCTGCTCCAGAGGTCTTGAGGGGAGGAGCGGGCGCATAGCCTGGCCCGTGCCCTTCTCTGGTTTGGGTGGCAAGGGTTGGCCCTGCCCCAGAGGTCTTGAGGGGGGAGCGGGCGCGTAGCCCGGCCCGTGCCCTTCTCTGGTTTGGGTGGCGAGGGTTGGCCCTGCCCCAGAGGTCTTAAGGGGGGAGCGGGCGCGTAGCTCGGCCCGTGCCCTTCTCTGGTTTGGGTGGCGAGGGTTGGCCCTGCCCTAGAGGTCTTGAGGGGGGGAGCGGGCGCGTAGCCCGGCCCGTGCCCTTCTCTGGTTTGGGTTGCGAGGGTTGGCCCTACCCCAGAGGTCTTGAGGGGGGAGCGGGCGTGTAGCCCGGCCCGTGCCCTTCTCTGGTTTGGGTGGCGAGGGTTGGCCCTGCCCCAGAGGTCTTGAGGGGGGGAGCGGGTGCGTAGCCCGGCCCATGCCCTTCTCTGGTTTGGGTGGCGAGGATTGGCCCTGCCCCAGAGGTCTTGAGGGGGGAGCAGGCACGTAGCCCGGCCCGTGCCATTCTCTGGTTTGGGTGGCGAGGGTTGGCCCTGCCCCAGAGGTCTTGAGGGGGGGGGGGAGCGGGCACGTAGCCCGGCCTGTGCCCTTCTCTGTTTTGGGTGGCGAGGGTTGGCCCTGCCCCAGAGGTCTTAGGGGGGGAGCAGGCGCGTATCCCGGCCTGTGCCCTTCTCTGGTTCGGGTGGCGAGGGTTGGCCCTGCCCCAGAGGTCTTGAGGGGGGGAGCGGGTACGTAGCCCGGCCCGTGCCCTTCTCTGGTTTGGGTGGCGAGGGTTGGCCCTGCCCCAGAGGTCTTGATGGGGGAGCGGGTGCGTAGCCCGGCCTGTGCCCTTCTCTGGTTTGGGTGGCGAGGGTTGGCCCTGCCCCAGAGGTCTTGAGGGGGGAGCGGGCGCGTAGCCCGGCCCGTGCCCTTCTCTTGTTTGGGTGGCGAGGGTTGGCCCTGCCCCAGAGGTCTTGAGGGGGGAGCGGGCGCGTAGCCCGGCCCGTGCCCTTCTCTGGTTTGGGTGGCGAGGGTTGGCCCTGCCCCAGAGGTCTTGAGGGGGGGAGCGGGCGCGTAGCCCGGCCCGTGCCCTTCTCTGGTTTGGGTGGCGAGGGTTGGCCCTGCTCCAGAGGTCCTTAGGGGGGGAGCGGGCGCGTAGCCCGGCCCCTTCCCTTCTCTGGTTTGGGTGGCGAGGGTTGGCCCTGCCCCAGAGGTTCGGAGGTTCCCGCTGAAACACTCATGTGGAAACAACCAAGTTGGGGAAAGCGGGTAGACGTATATCTTGTATATATAAAAGAAAAACTTACAACTATTGGTAGAACTTTAGCAGGTGCTTCGCATTCCAAGGATGGGCTCGCTCACTTCCGTCTGGGGTTGCCAAGATGTACGTGGCTGGTCCGATGATATCGATGACCTTGTAGGGCCCTTCCCATTTGGCAGCCAGCTTCCACAGGAGGGCGGTCTCGGGTCTGAAGGTGGCGTCTCTGAGGACCAAGTCACCGATCCTGAAAGTACGCTTCTTCACCCAGGAATCGTAGTGTCGTGCCATCCTCTGACTATGCCTGACGAGGTTCGTCAGGGCTCGGTCTCTTATCTCGTCCACCAATTCGAGACTGAGGCCGAGCCCCTCTCCATTGATATCTTCGTCGAAGAGTTTTAGCCTGAGCGTCTCTTTTCCAATTTCTACGGGAACGACCGTCTCCAATCCGTATGCCAGCATGAACGGGCTTTCTCCGGTCGAGGCCTTGTGGGTGGTGCGATAGGACCATAGGATTCCCGGCAGCTCGTCGACCCATGCCCCAAGGGCGGCGTCCACCTTTTTCTTCATAGGGTTCAAGATGCATTTGTTCACGGCCTCCGCCATTCCGTTGCACTACGGGTGGGCAACTGACGCGAAGTGGAGTTTGATCCCCCAGCCCGAACAGAAATGACGGAAGCCTTCTCAATCGAACTGCCTTCCGTTATCCGTGACTATCGAGCGGGGTATCCCGAAGCGACATATAATGGACTGCCAGATAAAGCCCTTCATGTCCGTCCATTTGATACGTGCCAGCGGCTCGGCCTCCACCCACTTCGTGAAGTAATCCACAGCAACGACTAGATATTTTCTTCCCCCGGAGGCCTTTGGGAAAGGCCCAAGGATGTCGAGTCCCCATGTAGCAAATGGGATCGGGCTCACAATGGGCATCAAGTTAGCCGGAGGTGCGGTCGTACGTCGGCAGAATTTCTGGCACGCCTCGCACCTCTTGACGTACTGAACCACATCCTGGATCATTGTCGGCCAATAGTACCCCTGGCGCATTACTTTGTGGGCGATGGTGCGACTGCCATGGTGGTTTCCGTAGAAGCTTTCGTGCACTTCGCGGATGACTTGATCAGCCTGCTCCGGGCCCAAGCACTTTAGGTAGGGCAGGACGTCGAAGTTTGCACGGCGGCGGCGGTATAACACTCCGTCGGAGTACGAATGACAGGGCCCGTCTCTCTACCTTTTTAGCCAGCATCCGCTCCTCAGGCATGTCCCCCGTCTCCAGGTACTTCATAATGGGGGTCATCCACGTCGTCACCGTGCCCGCGCACATTAGTTCTTCCTCGTCAATGGTTGGGGTCATTTGGCTTTCGACGTAGATGGCCTTCCCGATCTCGGTCGCGGAGGAGGAAGCCAGCTTAGACAGGGCATCTGCCCAAAGGTTGTTGGAGCGGGGCAAGTGCTGGACGTCCGCTCTCTTGAACTTGCGGAGTTCGATCTGGATGCGCTTAAGGTAGTGCTTCATCGTTTCTTCCCGGGCCTCGAAGCTTCCTTGGATCTGCTGGACGACGAGCCGTGAGTAGCTAAGGAGCAACACGTTCGTCGCCCCAACCGCCCTACTGAGCTTTAACCCGTTGACCGCGGCCTCATATTCCGCGACATTGTTGGTTGTCGGGAAGTTGAAGCGCAGGGCGTACTCCAACGAGCACCCGTCGGGGGTTTGGATGACGATACCTGCCCCCGTCCCGGATCCCGTCACGGAGCCATCGACGTGTATGGTCCATAGATCGTCCATGTCCATCTGGGAGGGCTCTAAGGGTTCCGCCCCCCCTCCCCGCTCCCCGGGGGGACGCGGCCGCCGATGGTGGCTCCGGTTGGTCCCCTGGGGCGCCCCCCGCGGTGCATTCCACCATAAAGTCGGCCAACTCTTGGCCCTTGATCATCGTCCGGGCCTTGTATGTTATGTCGAACTCGCTGAGCTCGACACTCCAGTTGTGCATCCTCCCCGACTGCTCCAACCTCGTCAGGTTTTTCTCGAGGGGCATGTCGGTGTGGACGGTGATGGGATGGGCCTGGAAGTATGGTCGAAGCTTTCGAGCCGTGGTGATCAGACAGTAGGCGGCTCTCTCAAGGGGACTGTAGCGAGTCTCCGTCTCTCAGAGGATCCGGCTGGCGTAATATACAGGGCGCTGCACACCCCCTTCCTCCTTGATTAACACGGAACTAATGGCATCTTCGTTGGTTGCCAAGTACAACCCTAGGGGTTCACCTTCTTCCGGTCGTGCGAGGAGTGGTAGACTTTGTAGGTAAGCCCTCAGCTCTGCGAACGCCCACGTGCAGTCATCGTCCCACAGGATCACCTTCCTTTTGTCCTTTGCTTCGCCAAAGGCAGTGCGCAAGACCCTGAAGAAGGGGAGCGATTTCTCCACCGATTTCGACAGGAATCGCCCCAGTGCGGCGATCCGGCCGTTCAGCCGTTGCAAATCCCAGATCATCCGTGGTTCCTCCATATTGATGAGGGCCGTCACCTTGTCGGGGTTCGCCTCGATCCCCCGCTTCGTTATCATGAAGCCTAGGAATTTCCCCAACTTCACGTCGAAGATGCACTTCGCGGGGTTCAGTCTTAAGTTGTATCGGCAGACCCTTTGGAATGTTTCCTGCAAGTCAGCAAGGTGGTCTGGGGCCCTCCTGCTCTTTACCAGCATGTCGTCGATGTAGACCTCTAAGTTTCGTCCGACATGTGGGCTGAATATTCGGTCTACCATTCGCTGATAGGTCGCCCCGGCGTTCTTCAGTCCAAAGGGCATCTTGGTGTAGCAGAAGGTGCCCTTATCGGTGATGAAGGATGTCTTCTCCTCGTCCTCCTCTACCATCAGTATCTGGTTGTAGCCCGAGAAGGCGTCCATAAAGCTTAGCAACTCGTAACCGGACGCCTGGTCTACCAGGTGGTCGATCCGTGGGAGGGGGAAACTGTCCTTCGGGCACACCTTGTTAAGGTCGGTGAAGTCGACGCACATGCGCCATTTTCCGTTGGGCTTCGTCACCAAAACGACGTTGGCGAGCCAGTCCGGGTAGTCCACTGGCCGGACAAACTTGGCTTTGAGGAGCCGCTCTACCTCTTCGTCGGCCGCCCTCTTCTTTTCGCCCCCCGCGCTCCTCTTCTTCTACCGGACCGGTCGGGCTTCTGGGTCCACGTTCAACCTATGGGAGATCACTGTCGGGTCAACCCCCGGCATGTTTGTGGGTGACCAGGCGAATATCCACATTTTCCCGGAGCAGGCTGACGAGGGCCGCCCTTAGGGCGGCCGGGAGTTTCGTCCCGATGGAGACGGTTCTTTCTTCCTCCGCGGCTACGGGTACCTCTTCGACCTCCTCAGCCGGGGTCAGCCATTGGTCACAGAAGTCCTCCCTCTCGTCAGGGATGAGGATCGTAAGGGCCTGCTTCGGGCTCCAGCGCCTGACTGGCCCCTTATCGTGGCCTCCAGGCACCTCCTGGTTTTCCCGCACCAGTCCCACCCCCCCCCCCCCCCCCCCCGCGGGGTCCGGAATTTCATCATCTGGTGTAGCAGGCTGGGGAGCGCCTCTATGGCCGTCATGTATGGGCGCCCTATGATTCCGTTGTACGCCGACATGACGACAACGATGACGAATCGTGTTCCCCTGGTGACGACCCTCGGTTCCTCCCCTAGAGTCATCGGCAAGGTGATCGTCCCCACCATGGGGATCGTATGGCCGGTGAAGCCGACAATGGGGCCCTTGCAGGGCATTAGGTCCGCGCGCCTCCACCCCATCCTCTCGACCGTTGACAAGAACATGATATCGCAGGAGCTTCCGGTGTCGATCAGGAGCCGGTTGACGATGACCATCCTGATATGAGCCTCAACGACGAGGGAGTCATCGCGCTGACTCCCAACCTCCCGCTGGTCTCCCTCGGTGAAGGTGATATGGGGTCGGTTTGTCTTTCTCTGCTTCGGCCTGCTGTCGGCACCCACTACCATCACCGATCGGCACCTGCCTCCGTGATCATGGGCGGCGCCCCACCCGGGGGCGGCCCCCCGCTTATCATCTCTATGCGCATGATCGCCCCGGGGGGCGCGGCTCCTCCCGACCGTGGTCCGCTGGCGGCTCCAGCCCCCGTGCCTCCCTGGGGGCTCTCTCTCCTTGTATTGCCCGACTGTCCCCCACAAAGCCTCCTAAGTGGCCCGCCTGGATCAGCCGCTCGATCGCTCTCTTAAGAGTGTAGCAATGGTCGGTATCGTGGCCGTGGTCACGGTGATACCGGCAGTACTTCCGGAGATCCCGCTTTGCCGGATCTGACCTCATCCCTCGGGGAGGCTCCGGCAGCAGTCCGGCCCTCGTCGCCGTGACCAGGACCTTTAACATGGGGGCGTTGAGCTGTGTGTAGTGGGTCTGCTGGGGGCCTTCCTGTCTTGGGGTGGCTCAGGTGGTCCCTTGGGCCGGGGCGGACTCTCGGACCGGGCCAAGGCGATCCTGCGGGTGACGCGCTGTCGGGTCGCGCCTTGGCTGGGCCAGCTGGTCACGACCTCGATGCCCCTCTTCTTGCCTTGGCCGAGGGTGTGATCGGGGCTCGCCTTGGAGCGGCTTCGCCGTGGGAAATAGGGCCTTTGTGCCGAGAGTCTCTTCGGCCAACGCATGCCTCTGCGCCATAGCTACCAGCGCCTCATAGTCGGCCGACGGATCTCGGAGCAGGGATTTGTGGAGGCTTCGAGTCCGCAATCCCATCTTGAAGGCCAACATGAGTACCTCGTCGTCGCAGGTCACCACCGCCTATCTCTCATCCTGAAAGCGGCGCAGGTATCTACCCGTCGCCTCCCCTTCTCCATGGACTATCGTGCTGAGATAGTCCAATGGCTTCTTCTTTGTCCGCCGAGCCCGAAACTCTTGGCAGAACTTATGGGACAGCTCACCAAAGCTTCCAATGGATCTCGCGGGTAGGCCGAAGTACCAATCCAACGCCGTGTCCCTCAGACTTTGCGAGAAATGCCGGCACAGGAACGCCTCATCCACATCCTGAGCCTCCATCGCCCCCGGTATTGTTGCACGTGCGTGAGGGGGTCACCTCTTCCGTTGTAGGTGGTGAGGTGGGGGGTTTGAACATTACTGGCCTCGGGGCGGACGTGATCCACCGTGCCAGCGACGTGGCCTCCTCCGGGTAGGCAGGGTGCTCGGGCGCATCCCCCCTTCGCCATTCAGGGGTCTGGCTCCGATCGCGCCTCGGCTGCTGGCGGTCCTCCCGCTCCGGGGAGTAGCGTGACGGTCGCCTGGGGGGACTCCTTCCCCAGGTTGAGGATTCGACGGGTTGCAGGCTACGGTTCTCCCAGTTCCATCGCCCTTCGGCCGCCCCTCCTGGATCTCCATCCGCTACTGATTCTCCCGTAGAAGCCTTTCGCGCTCGACGGTGAGGAAGCGTAGTTGTCGACAAACGGCTTCCTCGTGCAGGCGATCGGGGGAGTGGCGCTGGCAAGGCGGACTCCTTCGTCCCGGTGGGGATCTGGCCAACAGCGGGCCGCGCCCGTCCCAGGGCCGTCGGCCCATCGCCGTTACCTCCGGGATTTCCCGGTTGCCTTCGTTCTCCCTCCGTAGCCTTTCGCGTTCCGTGATGATGAAGCGGAGCTGGTGGCGGGCGGTTTCTTCGTCCTGGTAGGCCCGCCGGGCGGTCTCGGCCGCTTCGTCCAAATGCCTTTGCGCGGCGGCCGCCTCCTCCCGGCGCCTCCACAGCCGCGCGACCTCCATTTCCTCTTCTAAGAGCTTCTGCTGGGCCGCAATATCCTTGGCGAGCCCCCTGTCTCCCCTCCTCCTCAAACTGGGAGTGAAGATTCCATCTCACATTCGGGGGCTCCGAGGGGCCGGGCGGTGGCTCCGCTCCCGTTGCCGCGTAGCCTCCCATCGCCTGAGTAACGGCCTCGGAGCTCTTCTGGATTGCGCGGGCCGAAGTTTGGACTGTCTCGGCGCCTATCACCGGAGGTGGGTCGGCCGCCGGGGTGATTGGTAGAGAGAGTGGCTCCTGACCCACAGGATCCTTGCTGTGGTCAGGGTTCCGAGTGATCGGTATGGAGTCTAACATGGGTGTGACCCTTCGTTCCCACAGACGACGCCAATTGTTGCGGGGTGGAACTCACGTACAATGAATTTATATTATGGGGAACCAAGGGCACGGTGGTTATATTGACAAGAGGATTTAGATGGGCTATTTGACAAGTGATTAGTGGGGTGAAGAGGCTAAGCTTGCCGCCGGGGGAGGCCACGGAGTCAAATCTCACCGGACGCGGCGGTGGAGGATCGGTCGGTGGGAGCCGAAGGCGGATGTCGACCAAGGGGCGAGCTACCCTGCACAACGAGCAACTCGTCAGAAGGGATGGGTTGGGGTCCAACCTTTAGCCCCTCCGATGCCTAAGACAGTAACTGGACTTAAAGCGAGGGCTAGGCACGCAGGTCGGACTGAGGGTGTGTCGACCGTACGTGACGAGCTATCGGTGGGAGAACAAAGATATGGACGACCTTTGCTCTCGTGTGTGAATAAGGGGATTCAGAGGGAATTTACCAACCCCCCCTGCGTAAGAAGCGAGGGGGGTATTTATACCTGATGGGAGATGATTAGGTGGGGCTGACCTGGCATGCTGACTCGACGTGCTGAGCTGGCCCGGTTGTCAGCGGAAGCTTCAGACGAGGATGTTAGGAACAGGAGTGTCTGCCTCGCTTTTGTCAGATGGCACAACGGCCAGGGGCACTTTTGTCAGGGTGTCAGGGCTGAAAGCATTAAGTGTCAGGGGGCTCAGCGGCCAGGGGGTGCATTGTCAGACGGTCGGGCGGCGCTAGTGTCAGTCGTGTCCTTACACTAGGTTGTTTGTCGTGCGTGATGAACTAAAGGTCCGGCAATGCTATCCCCAGTGGCGGGGCTCATGGGGGCCCGTCGGGTCTGTAGGGATCATCTAACCCTTGCAATACTAACAACACACACTAGAGGGGGGGTGAATAGTGTAATGGCAATAAAATTGTCCAAATAAAATTTAACTTGTAGATGTGGAATTATAAATGCAAGAGGAATTAAATTGCACAATCAAACCAAACGTAAACACAAAGATATACCCTGGTTCCCCAAACTTGGGTACGTCCAGCCACACCAATATCCACGATATTCCCACAAAGAGAAGTGAATACAAATCTCACAAGGAGATACCCCACAAAGAGGATTTATGCCCTACACAAGGACCCAACCAATCCTACACGAGGATCACGACTCCCACAAAGAGAATCACTAACTCCCACTCATAGAATTAGGGTTAGCCCTACACTAGGACACTTAAACTCCCACAAAGAGAGTTCCAAGTCCCACAAAGAGACACACTAGTCCCACAAAGAGACAATCTCCCACAAGGAGAAAATCCTAATCCCACAAAGAGAAATAGGAAAACAGTTTACACCTTGTAAAGTAAATACTCTTACCTATGCCTTGAGATGCTTACTCATGAATGAATGCAAGGCATGGAAGAGGATTTCCAAGTGTTGGAATATGCTTGAGAGCACTTGGAAGATTTCCCTTGAGCAGGACTTCAATGCATGAAGAAAGATGAATGCTCAATTAGAGGGAAATGAGGGAGCTTGAGAGTGGCTTATTGATTTCTTGAGATTTTCTATAGAATCAAGATTTTATCAAATGTTGTCAAGAGTTCTCAAGAAAGGCAGCACACCCATATATATAGGAAACCTATATCAAGCCCAGAAACCCAAAGAAACAGCCAGAAAATCAAATCAGCAACGGCTAGAAACTGGGTGAAAACGATAGGAACAGTCGACTGATGATCATAAGACAGTCGACTGATCAACGGCTAGAAAATATCCAACGGCTATAATCTGAGCCAGGACAGTCGACTTAAGAAGACAATACAGTCGACTGACAAACAGGACAGGCGCCTGTAATTCCTTCAGCAGACGGCTGCTGCAGGGGATGGATCGCAACAGAGAGCTGCACTCTTTCTCCAATTCTTCACACAGGCGACTGATGTTAATACTACAGTCGACTGTCGAATAGTCAGGCGACTGTATATTCTTCATCAGTCGACTACTGTAAAGTATGGAGAGAAGACAGAGAGATGCAGAGAATGCACTTACGCTAGACAGGTGACTGTTGACCAAATCTCAGGCGACTGTAAATATACAGGCGACTGGGAACTGATTGACAGACGACTGTGCGTAAAGCTCAAGTTTGAGTCAATAGAAATGTTGACGTGAGCAGTGCATATCAGGCGACTGTAGAAGGATCTACAGGCGACTGGAAATCACCCACTGTGTTTCCCTCAACAGGCGACTGACAGAAGGAGTGAACCTATTGGGTTGGATTCTATGATAATCCTAAGGTTCACTAAGATGGTTAAATGCATGTGCATGAATGAGTAAACCATCTAGCAAGGCATTACATCAACCCTAGACTCAAAAGAGAGAGAAAGCAATAAAGTAAATTACATGGATTACAATGCTTTCAAAAGAGTCTAAGTCTTCAATCTTGATGCCTTAATTTCTCTCCATCATCTCCAAGCTTTGGCACTCCTTGAGTCCAAACTTTGGCTCTTCTTCACATGATGTCCATCCTTACACCAAGTGATTAGTCTCCAATAAAGATATCCTTGAGATAAACTGAGAGACTAAAACATGAGATTCATTAGCAACAACATAATGTTGTGATCATCATCAAAATAAGATTGGTATGAAACACCAATATTCAACAATCTCCCCCTTTTTGATGATGACACACATTATGTTACTCATAAAGAATTAAAGCACAAAGCTAATGATCTCCCCCTACTTATATGCACCAATAAAGTAATGAGCTACACAAAGGTAAATACTCATAAACCAATAACAACATGGTGACATATAATAGGCATGGATAACATAAACCAATTGCAAAGTAAAGAAAATGCAAAAAGAAAGGTTTATCAAAACCCATATATCTCTTCCCCATAGAGATATCTCTCCCCCATATGCATATGTAAATATCTCTCCCCCTATAGACATGATCACATAATGCATATATCTCTCCCCCTTGACATCGTCAAAAAGGTGGACATCAAAAACATCCCCCTTTTTCATCTTAACTAAGATGTGACAATATGCAAGAAAAGAAAGATATGTATGATACCAAATATAAGATTTAGTGGGTATCAATTCACTATCCCATGCTCCCCCTAGATCATAGAAATGGTCAACTTTTGACTTCTAGGATATAATACCAATTAATTATTGGAGCCATGGGCCATAAGTGTATCAAAGCAATAGATATAGAAAAATCAAGCTTCAAAGATACACAAGGATATTGCCAAAACAAAAGAGATATGAAACAAGTTGGCAATAAACAAGAGGTTTGGTTTGAGACCCAAAATAACCAAATATAAATAATGATCTCAAAACAAAAACCTTCGAAATGAGAGTTAAAATATATCTTAAAATAATTAAAACATATATTATATTAACTCCCCTATTGACATACACATGGATCATGCATGTATGTCAATAATCCCAAGGTCCCAATTTTCATGAAAAGAAATAAATTTGAAGAATATTTTCAAAAACATGAAACACACACAATCAATGGGTATGCTTAAAATAATCAAAGAAGCACAATACCCATGCAATATGCAAATGTGTGAGGAACCTAAACATTAGGTAACCAAACCCAAGAGGAGTTTGATTTCCTAACATAATCACACGAGGTGATCACATCCCTAACTAGAGAGTTGATGTAAATATCTCTCTCTTGCTCACTAGCCTTAGTGGAAATCCATAATCTCAAGGATTTCCTAGGCAAAGGTTTTGCCGTAGCAAGAGGGAAGGATGTGGCATGCTTAGGTGTAGAAACAAGTTTCTTAGCATGCAAAGAATGAGGATTTTGCTTCTTAGCAAAAAATGAAGATTCTTCATTCTTCCTCATCACCTTGTGATCTACATGCTTCTTGTGAGTGTTATTGTTGTACAAGAAAGCATGGTGATTCTTCTTAGGTGCTTTAGCAATATTTCTTGAATTTACACCAAAGGAAGAATTAGAGGTGGGTTTGGGAACCACATTTTGAACATAACCCAAACCTCCTCTATGATTTGTCGGATGTTGTTTTTCCAAAAAATCGTGGAGTGAATCCCTAGAATACACAAAGCTTATGAGCTTCCGGGATTCCTCTTCACATTTCAACGTAAGTTGTTGAATGTGAGCATCTAAGCTAAGGTTTTGAGCAATGAGATTTTCATTAGAAGTGCTCAATTCCTTAACTTGAGAAAGAAGTGTGTCTTTCTCACAAGTGTCATAAACATGCCTTTCATCATGAACTACACTTGCAATAACTAGTTTATGCATTCTACTCTTAGCACTCTTATATTTTGCTTTTAACATATTGTAAGAGTTGATACACTTACTAGCCTTTACGGAGGCCAAGTCAAATTTGAACTTGAGCTCCTCATATGAGATCTTTTCTTCCTCGATCTCAACAACACCATCATCATCATCCTTGCAAGAACTTGATGACGACTTCTCCTCCTTAGCCGCGAGGCATGAATCCTCATAGGAGTTGTATGCGTCAAGCCAAGCATCCAACTCTTCTTCGTTTAATCCGGAGGGAATTGGAGTAGGAACATCCATGGCTACAAAGCATGCATGAGCATCCTCCTTTGTATCCTCTTCTTCGTTACTAGAAGTATCCTCACTCGAATCATCAAAGATCCCAACAAGTCCCTTTTTGCGATTTTTGGACTTGGACCTTCCTTTCCAATGCGTCTTCCCTTTACCCTTGTACGTTTCTTTAATGGGTTTGGAAGGGCATTCGGTGGACAAGTGACCTTTTCCACTGCAAGTGTAACAAGTAGGAACTTTGTTAGAATTGGAAACAAACTTTGACAAAGACTTACCTTGCTTGCATTTGAGGAAAGCTTTGAATTGCTTGGTAAGATCCTCAATTTCTTCTCCACTTGCATCTTCTTGCTCATCTTCTTCGCTAGGAGCTTCTCGATGGAATTTCCTCCTCCATTTGATTGGCTCCTCCTTGGCATGGAATGCAACCCCTTTTTGCTTCCTAGCTTCTCGGGCTTCGTCGGATGAATCTCCTTCTTGTGTTGAAGCTTCACTTCATACGCCATGAGATTTCCAATGCATTCCTCAATGGTATATTTGGACGTATCATAAGACTCCAAAATTCCGTTGGCCTTTGACTCCCAACGAGGTGTGAGAGAGTCTAGGATCTTCTCTACACGATCCTCTTGGGAAATCGTCTTCCTGAGACCCTCCAAAGCGTTCACGATATCGGTGAACCTTGTAAACATCTCTGAAATGCTTTCGCCTTCGTGCATCTTAAACATTTCATATTTAGATCTAAACACAGTTTGTTTAGATTTCTTTACCTTCGTTGTCCCTTCATGACAAATCTCAAAGGTGTGCCAAATATCATTCGCCGTTTTGCACATGGAGATGCGGTTGAACTAACTAGCAGAGAGAGCGTAATGTAATGCATTCATGGCTCTTGCATTGAACTTGATTGAGTCCTTCTCCGCCTTTGTCCTTGAAGCCGCAGGAGTAGTGGGCTTCTCAAATGGCACCTCCGTGATGTCCCATAGGTCTTGACCCTCCATATAGATCATCATTCTGATCTTCCAACTAGGATAGTTGGTTCCGTTGAAGAGCGGGAGTCAAACGGTTGAGTGACCTTCTTCATGAGATGCGGATGAGGCGTTGAATGCCATTGTTGCAGTATGCTTTAACCTCGCTCTGATACCAATTGTAGGGATGGTCTAACCCTTGCAATACTAACAACACACACTAGAGGGGGGTGAATAGTGTAATGGCAATAAAATTGTCCAAATAAAATTTAACTTGCAGATGCGGAATTATAAATGCAAGAGGAATTAAATGGCACAATCAAACCAAACGCAAACACAAAGATATACCATGGTTCCCCAAACTTGGGTACGTCCAGCCACACCAATATCCACTATATTCCCACAAAGATAAGTGAATACAAATCTCACAAGGAGATACCCCACAAAGAGGATTTATGCCCTACACAAGGACCCAACCAATCCTACACGAGGATCACGACTCCCACAAAGAGAATCACTAACTCCTACTCAGAGAATTAGGGTTAGCCCTACACTAGGACACTCAAACTCCCACAAAGAGAGTTCCAAGTCTCACAAAGAGACACACTAGTCCCACAAAGAGACAATCTCCAACAAGGAGAAAATCCTAATCTCACAAAGAGAAATAGGAAAACAGTTTACACCTTGTAAAGTAAATACTCTTACCTATGCCTTGAGATGCTTACTCATGAATGAATGCAAGGCATGGAAGAGGATTTCCAAGTGTTGGAATATGCTTGAGAGCACTTGGAAGATTTCCCTTGAGCAGGACTTCAATGCATGAAGAAACATGAATGCTCAATTAGAGGGAAATGAGGGAGCTTGAGAGTGGCTTATTGATCTCTTGAGATTTTCTATAGAATCAAGAGTTTATCAAATGTTGTCAAGAGTTCTCAAGAAAGGCAGCACACCCATATATATAGGAAACCTATATCAAGCCCAGAAACCCAAAGAAACAGCCAGAAAATCAAATCAGCAACGGCTAGAAACTGGGTGAAAACGACAGGAACAGTCGACTGATGATCATAAGATAGTCGACTGATCAACGGCTAGAAAATATCCAACGGCTATAATCTGAGCCAGGACAGTCGACGTAAGAAGACAATACAGTCGACTGACAAACAGGATAGGCGCCTGTAATTCCTTCAGCAGACGGCTGCTGCAGGGGATGGATCGAAACAGAGAGCTGCACTCTTTCTCCAATTCTTCGCACATGCGACTGATGTTAATACTACAGTCGACTGTCGAATAGTCAGGCGACTGTATATTCTTCATCAGTCGACTACTGTAAAGTACGGAGAGAAGACAGAGAGATGCAGAGAATGCACTTACGCTAGACAGGTGACTGTTGACCAAATCTCAGGCGACTATAAATATACAGGCGACTGGGAACTGATTGACAGACGACTGTGCGTAAAGCTCAAGTTTGAGTCAATAGAAATGTTGACTTGAGCAGTGCATATCAGGCGACTGTAGAAGGATCTACAGGCGACTGGAAATCACCCAGTCGACTGTGTTTCCCTCAACAGGCGACTGACAGAAGGAGTGAACCTATTGGGTTGGATTCTATGATAATCCTAAGGTTCACTAAGATGGTTAAATGCATGTGCATGAATGAGTAAACCATCTAGCAAGGCATTACATCAACCCTAGACTCAAAAGAGAGAGAAAGCAATTAAGTAAATTACATGGATTACAATGCTTTCAAAAGAGTCTAAGTCTTCAATCTTGATGCCTTGATTGCTCTCCATCATCTCCAAGCTTTGACACTCCTTGAGTCCAAACTTTGGCTCTTCTTCACATGATGTCCATCCTTACACCAAGTGATTAGTCTCCAATAAAGATATCCTTGAGATAAACTGAGAGACTAAAACATGAGATTCATTAGCAACAATATAATGTTGTGATCATCATCAAAATAAGATTGGTATGAAACCCCAATACTCAACAGGGTCGACCTGTTCGTGGGTTGTCCGGCCCGGTCGCGTACCTTTTCGGTCGCGGGTCGTGGACCGCTGGCAGGGAGGGATATGCACGTGCCTCTGTCAGCATCCCCAGCCGCACAGTCTGGGTACTCCCCAGGCGCATTGCCCCTGGCGGGACGAGCAAATGCGGTTATATGCCTCGGCCGGGAGGTGGGGGGCGCTGCGAGGCGCGCCCATTCCCATGTGGCCTCGGACCTCCGGGCCGGCAGTTCCTTTGCAAAGGGGTGAGTCAATGAGGTATATCGGTGGATCTGGGCGGGAGTCAAACTCCTATGATCTTTGGGTCGTAACAGCTCCCAAATCAGACGATAATAGGGCATTAGGCCAAAAAGGACCCCTCGGACTGTACTACTCGAGCCAACCAAGTTATTTATTAGTGACATACTTATTCATTCATTTTTCTTCATTCATTTTTTCATTCATTTTTTTCTTCGTTTCTTTTTTTTTCTTTGTAAGCAACTCAACACCCATATTTTCGAACATAAACATTAATAACCATGGCCACATTCCTCTTCAACTTGAAGACTATTCTTATAAATCGTGTATACTTAAGCTTTTTCATCACATTAGCATGCATGAAATAAATTCAAACTATTTCGAGATATTAATCATGGAAATTGAAAGTTTTCATGATTAGCATATTAACGGTAATTCCATGAAGGAAAAATGATTAACTCAAGTCATAAACAATTTTTAGAACTCAATTAATGCGTAATCATCCGAATTTGAGGCATGTGAAGGAGTTTTAAAATGATGAGATTTGGTGATTTATTCTTCTCAAAAAAAAATCCTAAGGTCTCATACACACCCCCCAACTAAAGATGGACATTGTCCTCAATGTCGAAAGGGGTACGAGTTTATTCAAGCAAGCATCCTAGAAAGCATTTGAAAACTACACTACCGGAAAGAACGCACCGTGATCAAATGGCGGATCCCGAATCTTTGATGGTGGAGGAAGTTGTTCAATTTGCTCCTTGCGCTCATCGGCGAGTAATCTTCCTCCAATGACTAGACTGGATCCCAGCAACGTAACTCCCAGCATCTCTATAAGATGTTCACATGTAACCTGCGAGAGATGAGTCACGTCAATCCATTTCAGTCTAAGATTTTTCTCAATAAAAGTATTCCAAATGTAGTCATCAAAATAGTTGAAATAAATTAAAGTAAGTTGACGACTACTCCCTGAAAGATATGCACTACTCTCGGTATGATGCTCGATCGTTGGGTAGAGGGGTAAATGATTTTGGGACAAAACTGGAGGAGGGCATGGTTCTGACTCCATGGCGATAATCTCAAAACCCTTGTCCCTAGCTGTCTCATCCTCTCGTTCATCCAAAATTTCTAGCTTGTCCTCTCTTTTGCACACACTTTCTGCCATGTGGATATTTTCATTTGTGTCCTCAACGTGACATGGTTTGCTCGATATACCTGCAATAGAAGATAAACTCGTATTAGATTCTTGAAATTGAGTTTCAAAAGCATTACTTTCTTCTAGGCAAGTGGCAATCAAATTGAGATCTTCAATGGATTTCTGAATCTGCCGACTCCGAGCAAGGAAATTCTCTTGGAATTGATGGGATGTGGCCTCCTGTGTCTGAATAAGCAAGTGAACTTCCTCTTTCAAGGATTGCAAAGGTACGTCTACGCTTTACTCCCCTTGATCAAGGCACGAAGGCTCCATTGAATCACTCTCTGAAGTCTCGTCCATGGTTTCTTCATTTTCTTGCAGAGACTCCATGTATTCTCACGCCTCTATCGGCGTCATGCCTCCCAAGAATTCCTGCTGCTGTGGTCGTAGTCCCTCTAGGAAGGACTCCATAAGCTCTTCATTTGTGTACCCATGCTGCGAATAGCTCGATACTAAGTTTGTGAATCTCCTCCAGGCCTGAAAGAAAGTTTCACAATCAGTTTGATTAAAATTAACGATTTTGAGCTTCTTCATCCTATGTTTGTGTGCATTAGCGTACTCTGCATCATACAGATTGTTTGTGCAAAAGAAATTCATATACTCCATTTTTTAAAAAGATAAAATAAATTAAAAAAAGTTTATGTACAGTAAAGTGGAAAGATCTCACCGAAGGTCCTCTAAATGAAATAAACTGTGGTAAAAAACCATTCCTCCCCGGCAACGGCGCCAAAAACTTGGTAGGCCCAAAATAGTGCTTCTCTCAAGCGCAAGAGTCCGTACAAGTAGTAAAATCTGGGAGTCCAGATGTCGAATCCTCGGGAGAAAATCCGTTGAAACCACAGCTCAAATCAAATAGAAATCTGACGGAGAGAAACTAACCGCTTCAATAATGATGGTGATGATGGTGTGAAAGTGCGTTGTGAATACGTAATCAATGTGAACAACGAACTTAGCGTATGAAAGTATATATGAGAAATATGCACATGGTATGGGTTCGTTAGGATCAGTGATTCGTATACGTTGGTTGATTAAATATAACTCAATAAATCCTCCTTTTGGGAGCGATTCATCGGAAAATACCCTTTTGGGGGGTTCAAGCACAATATGAATAAAATCGTCGCTAAAATTATAATCCTACAAATACGGTATGAAACTCTCTTTTGGAGAGATCAAAGCGCACCCTTTTGGGGCGATCATCAACTTAATCACTTCTTTTGGAAGATGAAAAAGAGGATTTAATAATAAAAACTACAACTTTAGCGACATTAACGATTAAGCACAATGAAATTCAACCAAACAAATACGATTCACATCCCCTAACTACTCCATACCATGCACAAATAAGATTTAGCTACTCATAATGCAAGAATAAACAAAGTTCATAGCAAAATACATGGTTCTAATAGCAAAATACGATGAAAACACCCAAATACGGGGTATGAGTTTAAGAAAATATCACCAAAACTCCAAGCTAAGCCTCAAAACTCTCTAGAAAACTGAAGAACAGCCTCTGGAAATTTACAGAATTTTTCAGAGTGGAAAATCGGCTCCTAGGTGCTCCAATACGCCCAAATACGCCAGAATACCCCCAAAAACCCTAGAATACGCTTAAATAATAGCATTGCGGGTTTAAGGGGGTTAACGGGTCTAAACCCGCTCCAAAATCGCACCCGCAAACCGCTTCAAAACTCACCCGCACGATCTCTGCGGGATTAAACCACAGATCGACATGTGGCCCTCCTTAACGGGTTTCGCACGCTCGCACGCTCGCCCGCGATCGAATACGAATTCGTTTCGGGATGCATTTCGGCCGTAGGATCAAGAAGCAACGGCGGATATGAGGCCGCGTAGCCATTGCTTTTCGCTTCAGGCGGGATTAAAAATGACCGTTGGATCAACGATGTGCGGATCAGATTACGCCTCGTCGCCGCTTAGATTC